>JAJOZX010008706.1:132500-137500 GCA_023014485.1 Bathynomus jamesi
AACAGTTGCGGCGGTACCTTTTAGAGATCGATGAATCTCATATTTTAGACAATTGCTCTCCAATAAAGTTTTGGCACCAGAAAAGGGATAAATTCCCATCACTGGCCAATATTGCCATGACTGTTTTAACAGTGCCTGCCTCTAGTGCTCCAATTGAGCGTGTATTTAGCCATGGAGGCATAATAATGAGGCCCCACAGAAGTCGAACTTCAGCAGATCTTCTGAGCATGCTGATGTTCCTTAAGTGTAATGAGCACCTATCATGCTTTAAATAAATACACAAGTCAAACTGGGTAGTGGGTACGTTCATTAAACCTTCTGTAACAGATATAAAAGAAGTCAGGTCTCGGTCTCGGTCTCAGTCTCGGACTTGGTGGTCTCGACTACATCACTGGTATGAGTACCTTAGGTTTATATGTAGTATTTAAAAATGGTCCTGCAGAATTTTCAACTTTATTACAGAAGTAATTCAGTAAGGAATTGAATGCTATGTCTAGGAGTTTATATGAGGAAATTCTGCAGTACGGTCTATTTAACAAAGTTTTTATGCTATTAAATTCGAACATTTTGGGCGAAATACTCAAGAAATTAAAAGCAAAACTGGTGGATTATTTTTTTTTCGGTAAATTGATATCTGGAAAGCATTTTGTGACCTTTTAATGAGAACATCTAAAACTAGGATTGGTTTAACTTTCCGTTAAAACGTATATTCGGGTGTTGACTATAAAGGTAGTCAAGAAATTTCCTAAACTGCTTAAGGGAGTCAAAAAGGGTACAGGTACAGTCGACGTTCTCTTCCGTGTTTACTAACGAAAATATGAACAACATCTTCGTTCTCGCAACCATGCTCAATGACGATCATTTAAAGCTTCGCCATTTTACCATTAGTGAAAGTGAAGTTCTCTCTACCATAGGTAAAATTAATCCTAATAAAACTCCAGGTGCAGACAAGCTTTACCCTAGAGTACTTAAAGAAATGAAATACGCAATAGCCTCTCCTGTTACATATATATTTAATAAATCGTTGCACTTTGGAAAAGTTTTGTTCGATTGGAAATTTGCAAACATTATGCCACTACTTTAAAAAAAAATTAGACATATCGCTTCCCAGAAATTATCGTCTCATTAGTTTGGCTTCAGTAGTTGGTAAGCTTGTGGGGACGATCATTCTGGACAAAAGTGTTAATCCCTTAGAAGTGAATAATTTAATTAAAGATTCCCAACAAGGCTTTCGACTTAATCGTTCTTATCTTACTGATTTATTCGACATTTTTAACGATAGTGTAAATGTAGATGATAAGAGTAAAACAGTAGATCTTATATATATTTCGATTTTCAAAAGGCGTTTGGTAAAAACTTTTTTACGCAGGAAGGAGGGGCCAAGGGCCAAAGTTCCCAATAGGAGATTATTAGTTGAACTTCATTCTCACGGAATTTGTTTTAACTCAAATGGGATGAAAATTGGTCAAGTGGATGTAAATAAAGAGTGCAACTAGTGTAACTAGCGGTGAGAGTCAGGAATCAGTTTTGAAACTAGTGTTTGTGTTATTATTTGCTGTAAATCAGTGGCATCGACATAGGAATTAACAGCATAATTTCGAAATTTGTGGATGATACCAAAATGGGCTGACGAGAAAAATCATCAGTGAAACGTTTGAAGATTCAAGAAGATATTAATAAGTTACTCGAGAGGGAAGAAATTTGGCAAATTAACTGTAATAGACAAATGTAAAACGTTGCAAATATTTGTAGGAACAATGTTAAAAGAGAGTTATTCTATGCGCGACGTTTTACTACGAGTATTAAGGAAGAGAAAGATTTAGGTATTACTGCTGTCGACACTCTTAAACCGAGTAGAATAATCAACGCATCGAAGTGGTTAGAAAAGCAAGTAGAATCTTAGGATTTATTGGTAGATCATTTGAATTTAAGTTTGAATAACAAAGTTAACATTATATATCATAATGCCTTAATACACCCCCCACCCCACCAGGAATACTGCGTTCAGTTCCGGTCCCCATATTTGTGACAAGACAGAATAGAAGTTTCATTTAGATTCTCCCTTAATTGCTTTAAAAATTGAATTTATCTTTAAATTTTCTTCCTTCCTTTTAGCCTCCTTTCTTAAACAGTCGTGCTGTTGCTATTTGGCGTCTTTTGTATTCCTATTTATTTCTTTGTACCACGTAGGAGACGCTAGCTTAAACTCAAAAGGACAATCTCTCAACCAGTTTTGTTCATTGTAGCACAGGAAAACATTCGCCATATGTATGCTGTTTATACGTAAACAATGAACATACATCTTTTATACATTCATACGTAAAACAAGAATTATCTTATTTAAGTTTTAAAGAAATGAAACTTACAAATAAAAGTCGTCAAAACTCACAGAAAATGAAATTCAAATCCTTTCCGCTCTCATACGGAAGCCGTCTCGCATGCATTATAATACCGCTCGTACATAAAGCGTAATAAACTCGTAATAGATGCGTAATACGGCACTTGGCACTTGGGGTCGAGTGCCAGGCACAATAACAACTGAAGTGAAATATTATATCTTTCGTTTGCTCTAATTTCGGCCTTTGGGTGGAGGTTTAATTTCCTGATTTATAAAGGCACTTCCGTATTTCTGGATACGAGGGAGACAATTCTCTCTCTCTCTCTCTCTTCTCTCTCCTCTCTCTCTCTCTCTCTCTCTCTCTCTCCTTTCTTTCATTTAGGTACTTGGGGTGTTTACCTTTAAATTATATATATATATATATATATATAATATATATATATATATATATATATATATATATTTGAGTATTGATTATAAAGGTAGTCAAGAAATATATATATATATATATATATATATATATATATATATATATATATATATATATAGAGAGAGAGAGAGAGAGAGAGAGAGAGAGAGAGAGAGAGAGAGGAGGGGATATTTGGTTCTCAAATCAAGAATATCCGAAATAATGTATTTTTATTCCCGATTCTTTTGTGTTTAAGTTACAGTGAACACCGTGGGATCAAAGTCTTTTGATTAATGAGAAGATTTGGGAAGAAAATACAGTCTGGCTTATAGGTTTTTTTTTGTTTTGTTTTTCAAAGCGATTCGGGTACAGTATATATTTTCATTTTCCAATGCTTCTTTTGCTTTGATTTTTTGTTTGTTTTTCTTTCATAAGACAAGAGAAAAACAGTTCTTGTTGAGGATAAATGTGAAATCAAGTCGCCCTTTAATACGACTGTAACGTTACTCTGTACCCGAGACGACATAGCTTACAAATGGTAATGAATGCCCTTTGAAATGGTGAACAGAAATGGTTTCAGCATCTTTATCAAAAGCAATATGACAAATACAAAATGAGGAGTTACTTTCCAAACACCCATTATATATATATATTATATATATATATATATATATATATATATATATAATATATATATATATATATACCTTTCAACCTTTCAAATGTTCGGCGCGATGATTCCTCAGTTCACGAAGGTCAAGCTTGTCGCCCCTCCTCTCGAGTTGGCCTGGTGAAGTAGTGAGTTGGTTTCTTGTACTCTCCACCTCACATAGCCAGGTACGCCGGCTCATCGGGGATTGTTCTGAGCCAGGCGCCTAATCTTCTTTTGAAGATGCCCACTGCAACACCACTCGTGTTTCTATTGTTTCTATTAGGTCTTTGGGCAGCTGATTAAACAGTTTTGGTCCTCTCACAACAAAACTATTTTCTTTCAGGGTTAAGGATGTTCCCGTTCCCTGTCTAGCAGTGGTGGGCACCGTTAACCAAAAAGTTAACTTCGATAACGATAATCCGTTAACCCCAATTTTTAACTCCGATAACGATAATCCGATAATTTTACTACAAAGTTAACGGAAGTTAACGATAATCCGTTAACGATAACTATTTCTTTACTAACATTTAAAAAAATCAAGGAAAAAAGCTTTAAAACCCATAGAAAATGTTTATTTATGCAAAATCCAACAATAACTAGGTATTTAACTATTTTTATCAAGTTTTGCAACTTTCTTGCTTAACTTTTTTTTTATTTTTAATAAAAAATGTACTGATTACATGTTTTGAAACCCTTGTAACCACTAACCATTAACTAAATTTTAATTTACCAGAGAATTATTATGGCGGGAACTGAAAGGTAAAATTAAATTTTAGGCACATTTATTAAAGACTGACACAATGTGCTGGTTGCCCTTCAGAAAGACCAACTTCTCAAAGTTAGGCCCAACTGCCAGTCTTGACCTCTTGGGCCTCAGGATGTCCTTGCCGAGAGAGAAGAGCCGTTCCACTGCGGCAGAGGACGGAATTGGCAGACTGAAGTTATGGCGGTTTGAATTCATTCGCGGAGCGGTGATCTTCCGTGAATGACTCCTCGCAGTTAACGTGTTAACGGACTTTAACAGACTAAATATCGAGTTATCGGAAGTTAACTGGTCCGATAACGATAAATGGAAATTAACTTCCGTTAATAGTCCGTTAAAAAAAGTTAACTTCGTTAATTAACTGTTATCGGATTAACGCTTTAGTGCCCAACACTGCTGTCTAGCCTTTAATTTGGGAACACGACACAGTCTTCCTTTTCTACTTTCCACTGTTGTGTGGGGAGTTACAGGGTTCAGAGTAAGATTAGGGACTAGTTTCTCCATTATTTTCCAAGTGTAAATAATGTTGTGTGTGTATATATATATATATATATATATACAGGAATACCTCGGATAAGACGGTTAATTCGTTCCGCCGACATGCCGCACTGTTTGAAACCGCCCTGTTCGAGGCATGTTTTAATGGGAAATACTGTAGGTCGTTCCAAGACATTTTAAATTACGTTTTTGTATGATTATTTTCGATAATTATAATGATTTAACATGTTTAAATGTGAAATAAAACAATAAGAATGCAAGATCACCAGTTGAAAATTCTTTTGTAGGAACGTCTTCTGCTTCTGCATCTTCCTCTTTCGCTTCTTCTTCTTCATAAACT
>JAJOZX010008706.1:142500-150000 GCA_023014485.1 Bathynomus jamesi
GTACCAGTACTAGGAGGCCGACACAACAAAATACTGATGACCAAAATTATTAGTTTGGTTATGGCACGGATAATTTACCTTGGCAGCTATCAACCTTAAAACAAAAGACAGTTGTAAAAGAAAACTGTAGATCCATATTTTTAAATGGGGAAAAGTCAAAACTTTATAAAGATGCTGGTTCAAATTTTGATTTAGAAGAGGTCTGTTCGTATGCATCTCCACCAGAATGTTTGAAGAACTCTTACAATGCTTTTGAGAACAAAGGACCTAACCGAATATTTAGTAATTACAAAAGTGGTATTACACCTCACAGGAATAAGAGATCCGTGAAACAGGAATCAGGTTTCAGTCTGGAAAATATAAAGAAAGTGTTTAGAAAGACTTAAGCCATGGAGCGTAGCCAATTCAAAGTAAAAACGGTCCTAACAGATATTTTGGCCGTAAGCCTACCAGATCTTAACTTTATGAAGATCACACATTTAATCAGACTAGAAACATTTCGATGGCGGATAACAACGACATGGAATAGTTTACTCTTAATCCATCTTATTCATACTCGACATTCAGGAAATAGGCCTCCAAGTAATTTCCTAAAAATTTACAATAAATTAATTTCTAGCGATGTATATCTTCACTAGATTAAAAAAATAGTTACAGTGACTAATTATAATAAAATTGTTCTATGACAAGAAAACTGCCTGAGGATTTAAACCATGAATTTGTACATGAAAGCTAACTAAAGTAAAGCCAGTAACTTAAAAAGATGTACCACAACTTTGAAAATGAGCAACTGTACTTTGAAAATTTTAATCCTGAAGCGCTCCCAAGAAAATAGAAAGAACAAATTATTTCAGAACAAATAGTAAGTCCAAATACGCCTGTGTAACATCAGTCAAGAACCTCTAAATAACGTAAAACGTTTGAACTGATTAAAAGTTCTGAATAGAGAAAGCCCATAACAACCAGAGATTCCTTAAATTAACAGTCAATTGGTTCATTATTATAGGATCCAAACCACTAAACTAATAGTAACGTAAAACACAAAATAAGAAACATCAATTTAAGGTAATAAGGATGGATCTAGGACCAAAATGACCCTGAATATGATGTGAATAGAAGATCTTAAATGAGTGCTAATTACAATAAGTCAAGATACATTCCGGAGAACGCAGAAACTGAAAATAGTGATGCTCATTTAGGATTATCACCGAACGAAATTCCTTATCTACCTTCAATTTACTCTAATGGTCATATGTCTAAAAATGAAAAACCGACTCACACCCATTTAATTAACCATGAAAGTGAGTTAAAATACCAGGATTTTTATGAAGATTATCAGTAAAATGATGTGCAATAGCCTTCCAGCGTTCTTAAGCGATACGCCGAATCTAAACCAAGATTAGACCCAAATTTAAATAAAAATAAAGTTAGGTATAGGCCTACTACATTGCCGTCAGATTAACGGGAAACTTATTATGTAAACAAACAAGTCCAGGAGGAATCAAGACATTTCGATAATCAATGTAAGTAATTTAGACATAGTAGGCAAGACTAAAATCCAACTATGAACTTCCAGAGGAAGCCGGAAACAAATAGAAAGGTTAATACCAATTATTAAATTAAAAATAAGATAAATCGCTTACCGAAGTTTGCTCAAGGTAACTAACAGCATTTCCTTTAACAAAAAGAATTAAATTTTCAACCATTCCATATAGAAAGAACAGCTTCACCAATGGCTTAAGTTTTCTAGGAAGGAGAAATTCACGGTGTTAAGAAGGTTAACTACAATAACAATGAATAATTAATAATGAATAATGAATAATAACCACGTTAGAAACACAGCTTTGATAAAACACAACGCGAAACTCCTTATTCGTACTCTAATCGCGTAAAACCAATGTCATAGAAGGAAATAAACATGAAAAAACCTAACATCTATTATCAACAGTAGGAAGATGTTAGGAAGGGTAAATCTCAGGTTGATCCATTATACTAGAGAGAAAGTGATATGATAACCGGTGCTTCTGATGATGTCAGTAACTTGTTTCATGCAAGAGAGGCTAAATATCCAAAACAAAGAAGTAAAAAGTTTGATAAGAAATAATCATTTAGTCCTGTTAGTGTTTCATCAAGTTCTGGCTTTTCTCTTCAGTAGGTTAAATATTGTACCTTAAGAGGAGATAGATATAAATTACCTAAAAAAGTTGTTAATACGCTGACGGAAGAATATTACAAAGCCCTGTTTGAAAAAATAAGACCAATAAAGCGAGATTAGAGAAATGGGCGTGAAACTTTAGAAATAGCTGCATTGTAGAAAGACATTCAAAAAGAAATTTCCAAACGTTTGCAAACTCTACTCTCTAAACCTAAGTCTAGCTACTGTCCTCGACATCCGTACAGGGAGAATGACGTTCACTAATTCAGACGGGCTAGACCAAGGCATACGCGTATCCCTCCAAGTCCAAGAATTTAAAGTAACCATGGCAATTTTAAACATTCCGTCGGCTAGCTTCCAAGAATTAAGGACCAAGAGTGGCTTCATGAACAACAAAAATATCTGAGAAGTTGCCCCAGACACCCAAAGCATCCGAAAGAGTAAAGAAAAAATTGGCATCGAAAATCAGTTAGGCCTAGTCGGTAGGACCGATTTGATGAACTTCCTTTGGACTCAAGATTCCCATCGTCTCTTCACGGGAACTATAGCAACAGTTACAATTCTAGCTCAACTGAATCTCGGGCCTATTATTCCCCTTATGCTCGCATGATGAGAAGACATTGTCATAATTCATTCGAGCAGTAGTTTACTCCGCACAAAGACATGACTGAAGACATGACTGAAGACATGGAAGATGGTATGACAGAATAAGAGATAACGAAAGCCATGAAAAGGAAAAGCAAAAATAAGAAAAAGCGTTTTAGGTGTAAGAAGGTTGTAATAACTATTCCGAATCAAATTTTATGAAGGCCTCTAGTAAACATTGTAAATTATTGATTATTGGCTATAATTTTCACGTCTTTTACTTATTCTTTCCTGCGCATGTAGCCGTATTTAGGTTCATTTACTTAATTAAGGAAGATAAACAATAAATATTGGATATATATACATATATATATATATATGATATATATATAAGGCGTAGAGTTGTCGCGACCCCACCGCCCACCCAACGGTGCAGCTAGCTCGCATCTCTGCGATACGGGAGGAGAAGGATCGGGTTGGGGACCCATCCTTCTTTCATTCTTTCCACAAATGGCAAGAATAACCTTGGACGTGGACGCCGCCCACATAACTGCACAGAGGAACGTGTGGATGTGTGGAATGTAAGGAGAATAAATGAAGAGGAAAAGAGAGCAGAAGTGATGCAGGTCTTTAAAGGTGGAAGATTTGATGTTCTGTGGTTGTGCGAAACAAAGATGAAAGGCGGTGGAGAAAGTGAATGGGGGTGAGGTGTGTGAGGATGAGAAAGAAAGCTTCTGGAGGGAACTTCATAGTGTGATCAGAAAGATGCCTGAATGTTACAAAATATTTGTGATAGGAGACATGAATGGGAAAATTGGTATGGGGTCCAGAGGATGAGGTGTTGGGAAACCATTGTGTACTAGGAATGAATGATAATTAATGGGTGTAGGCTAAAAGACTCGTGCAGTGAAAGTTGTGTATAACAAATTCCTTTTTTTTAACATAAGTGGGTACATAAGTATACCTGCTATAGAACAAGTGATATACATGGTGAGAGAGGTCTCATAGATTATGTGTTCGTGAAAAGAAGTATGCTCAAATTTTAATTTGTGCACACGTGTAGTGGATGGATATCGTAAGAGAGTAAATAATGAAATGAGTGTAAGTTGCAGAACAAAGGGGTATGAGTGAGATGTGGTATGTGTACAGGAATGTCTGATTAGGAATGCAAGGAGTGTGTGTAGAGTGGAGTTGCTAAAAAAAATTTTGACAAACCCTGAAAGCGCCACCACGCATGGGTATGAAGCGCCGCAGGTGTGGAATTTTGCTAGGCGGATGGGCGCCGGTCCTCCAGGACGCCTGTATGAATGAATGTATACGCCTTACCTTCTGCCTTTTGTCTTTTTCACTAACTTCTATACTTTACATCCCGGTTGTTTTCTGCCTTCTCACCCCAAATTTTGGAAAACGAGATTATATATATACAATTTTTTTTTAACTAAAGTACAGTATATTCTTTGTTTTATTGTATGTTAAAGGTTTCTTATCGATCGTTATTACTCTTCTTTTCTGCTTTACAAGAGGGTTTCCAGTATTCTCCAAGTTATTTGCTTTAAGAATATATTGCATGTAACGTTATTTGAAATTAGCAGATATTTAGTTAAATTTAATCCAGTTAAAATGAATAGGGACGACTTAGGTTAAAAAATGAGATCTTTAATCGAGTTAAATTGAATAAGGATGACTTAGAAAATAAAAGAGTAGATCTTTAATGGCGGGATTTGGTGAGAAGAATTACTTTGGGGAGTGAAATTCTGAGATATATAATGATATCTTTTATCAACTCTGATAAAATATTTAAATGAAAAATGATAATGATTAAAAGATACTGGCTCGTATAAACGGAAAGTGCCAGACTGCAAATACTCGTAGTATTTGGTCCAGTTTGTTTTAGAGCAAGCCTGAGGTGATATGAGTGTGTTTGTAATTGATAGAGGAATATTTGTGTTATCTTTGGGAGCAAATATAGACTCAATGCTGTGACGTAAGTAGTTATTCATTAATCGTTGCTTTTTGGAGTAACTGCAACAGTACCTTGTTACATTTCCCTGTTACATTTTCTGTGAAAAACTTACTAGCTACTTTTTTTAACAAGCTTTGCTCGAAAGTACATGTTGTGCATAATGCAAGTTTATTATTAACAACATATATCTAATGTTAATATGATAAAATCTTGTTGTTTATTCGTTAAATCACAATCAATTTGAGACAAATGAACAATCTTGGCAAGTATCACTTGTCACGGAAAGTATTTTTATCAAAATCAGATGCTCGCTAAAACCAGGAAAAATGTCGAAAGTAACTTTTGAAGTAACTAATAACTAAATATGTTTTTGAAACAGCACTAGTAACTAGTTACTTTTCTGAGATAGTAACTAGTAACTGTAACTAGTTACTTATTTGAGGCAGTAACTAGTAACTGTAATTATTTTTAAAAAGTAACTGTCACAACTCCGTTAAACCTGAAGAATTATGCACCGAAACTGGAACTGTCTGTAATACACACTGTCGAAAATAGCATAAAAATGGATTTGGATTTCAGTATTCTTTCCACCTGTGATAACACAATGGTGATCAGCTACGTACGGATGCCTCGTCAGTACATTGGCTCTCTATTTACTTGGCAATGATTCTGCGAGCTGCTCGCATCCTGAAAATGGGCGCATGGGCGGAATGGTGCTCTGCGTAAAATAAGAAACCTTTCATCTTATTTCTCCCTGAAGTGCTGTAGTTAAGAAATGATTATATATATATATATATATATATATATAATAGTCAGGGACGCTAACCACTACACCACCGAGGCGCATGTAATTCACACACACACACACACACACACACACACACACACAGACACACACACTACGAATCTAATGGCCCCGGGTTGGAGACCCGGTGACGGCAGCCGTTCGTAGGCAACGGGGCATAAGCGAGATTGAATGTGTGATAATTCACAGATGTAGTGCGGTAATTTTTTCGCGAGGTAACACTTTTGGTACCTCAGAACATTAAAAATATTATAAAAAAAATTTAGAAATATGTTTAATGTCGAGAAAAAGATATGTTGATCCAGATTAGGTTAGGTTACACTAGGTTAGGTTAGTTAAAGTTTGGTTAGGTTAGGTTAGGTTAAAATAGCGAGTATCTAACTATTTAATAACTTAACAGAAAACCCCCTTCGAGTACTCTATTACGTCCGAGAAACTTATCACGCCTCTTGTTGGTTCGATGTCACTAAAGTTAGGTTAGATTAAATTAGGTTAGGTTAGATTAAATTAGATTTGGTTAATTAGCTTTTTAGGTATATAAATTTTAAAAAGTTGGTACCTCGTTCATGCAGAAATGCGCACATGTGTGTGTGTGTGTGTGTGGAGAGAGAGAGAGAGAGAGAGAGAGAGAGAGAGAGAGAGAGAGAGAGAGAGAGAGAGAGAAAATAATTTTAAAAAATTTAATGACATGTTACACAATGAAAAATATTTGGTTAAAATAACCACAATTCATGGTTAGCTATTTGGGAACTAATTCAGAAAAGATTAAATTTAACCATACATGTAATAATTATATTAACTATGCTTATTTCCCCAGTAACAAATTTACAAACGGTTAAATTAACCACTTTTTATTGGTTCGTACTTCCTGTCCTATCCACTCCTATGTCGATGATTCCATCCTTCACTTCTCCACCCGCTCCACCCGCTTCTCCACCCACTCCATGATTCGCTTAGGAAGGCTATGGTGCACTTGAGATCTGATCCTTCTATTATCTCTGACTGGGGCAGAGAAAACCTTGTTGCTTTCAATGCTTCAAAAACTCAGTTTCTTCATCTGTCTACTCGTTACGACCTTCCACACGACTATCCTCTTATCTTGAACAATACACAGCTTAATCTTTTTTCTTCTCTTAACATTCTTAGTAGTTCCTTTTCTCGTGATCTTTCCTGGAAAGATCACATATACGCTCTTTCTAATAACAGCTTCTAAGAGGTGTGCTGTACTGGCTCCGCAGTTTCTTCATTCCGATTCAGTTGCTGTCTCTGTACAGGGGTTTTGTTTGCCTCTGTATGGAATACATTTCTCATGTGTTACGTGGCTCAATCCATACAGCCATACTTCACCGAGTAGAATCAAAGGCTTTTCATCTCATCAATTCCCCACCTCTTACTGAATGTCTTCAATCTCTTTCTCTTTGCCCCAGTTTTGCCTCACTCTCTCTTTACTATCGCTTTTATGACGGACAATGCTCTTTTGAACTCTCTAACCGCATGCTTCCTCCTTTAAGGAGAGCACGCAGTACCAAACTTTCGACACATTCTCATTCCTTTTCTGTCCAACTCTTTAATGCAAAGGTTAATCGGTATTCTCACTCTTTTATTCATTCAAATCTGGAGCAATCTTCCTCAATCCATCTTTCCCCCTGTCTATGACCTCCACGCTTTTAAAAGCAGATTGTCCAGGCATCTCGAAAAACTTGGACCTTGATTTTGGCTCTCTTCTTCCTCTATTTGCGGGCGTTCACCCTTGGCCCCTCGTTCCTGCATAAAAAAACATCCGGAACTTATTTCCCAACAGCGCAGAGTGAATGTGCCCGTAGGGTAACCCGAGTCCGAACATTAAGAGAATAAGTAATCTGCCCAACCCAATCCAGGTGTCAGGAGCCGCCGGGAGTGAACCCAAAGCCTCACCGCCTAGAATCCAACACCGATACCACTGAACCTTGAATATCCGAAATACTTTTAAAATGTATAGAAATAAATTGATAA
>JAJOZX010008706.1:152500-172365 GCA_023014485.1 Bathynomus jamesi
ATTTGGTAAGAGTGAAAATCTTGATGAGTTACAAAATATTTATTGATCCAAATTAATAATTTTGTTTATGCATTTGTTAATAAAAATAAAATGTGCCAATTTGATTTGATCTTTGCTCTTTAATGATTTTAACTCTTTAAATATGCAATTGTTCAGTATTTTTATTATTAAAAAGTGAACAATAATGATCGATGTTGATATTTATGATCACTCAAGTGCATTCTTTAAAGTTAAAAATTATTAAAGATTAAAGCTGTAATCAAAATTACATTTTATTTTCATTTACAAATCTATTAACAAAATAATTAACTTACAGTGGATAAATAAATATTCTCTAACTCATCAAGAAAGTCGCTCATATAACTAACTAGAAGTGGGTCGAAGCATGTTATGCCTCAATTTAGATTGTTTTCAACCCAAAATCCATAGTTTCGTTGGAGTGAAACTATGGAATGATTTAATTGTTGATGTAAAAAATATTCCTAACGCAAATTCGCTTAAAAACATGTTCAAATCTCTTTTAATAAGGCAGTGGTTCTCAACCTTTTTAGGTTGCGACCCAAATTCTGGTCGCGGGGATAGCTCGGCGACCCATGTCTTCAAACAGTTCACTCGTAATAGATAATAAAACAAATAATTAATGATAAAATGATTAAGGATAAGATAAAAAAAATGATAAATGACATTTTAATGACCCGATCAAAATAGCTTGGCGACCCAAGGTTTAAGAACCACTTTAATGAAGGAATAATGATGAAAATATAGGATTAAATGTACATTACAGTATAACTTTTTTAATTTTCTCGTATTAAACTGTATTTTTATCATATCTACAAAAGTGGCCTTTAAGATTTAATACATACTATATGCGCCTCGGTAGTGTAGTGGTTAGCATCGCTGTCTACGAATCCACCAGCCCCGGGTTCTATACCCGATGATGTCAGTCGGCACGCAGCAAACCCAGCTGTTTATTCTTCCATACAATAAAAATTGGTTGGTAATAAATGGGTATCTCGGGTAGCCTAGTAGTTAAGACGCTGGGCTGCTGCTGCTGCTGCTGATGATGATGATGATGATCGGGAGGTCATGAAATCGAGTCCGGGTGAGGACTTTGTAATTTCTGACCAACCGTGGTGGGTCCTGGTTCGGATTCCACATTAAGTTGTAGGTTTAAGGTGACTATAGGTTTATGGTGGAGCAACAAGCTTGACCTTAGGCAGAATGAACAATTCCGGCGGAGGCAAAACTAAGGTTAACCAAGGTTAACCAAGGTTAATTAATTTCTCATATTCAATTATTAATTCGTTTTATTGAACCAATATCTCTTATTTATTATTTATATCTTAATTATAAATAACTATAAAAGATGTTTCATCTTTTAATTAACTTGAAAGTCCAGAAAACTCAAAAGCTTAAAAGCCAAATTAAATTAAAAAAATATTACGATTAACAACTGTTTAATTAATGTTAAAATTGTAATACTGTAAGATTTATTTTTAAGTCTTTAGCGCACATTGTTAACTCTACTGATTTTGTTCTGGCTAACGCCAGACAATTTTATTCAGTAGCATTTTATTCATTTACTTAAAAAAAATAATTCAAAGTTATAATTAACTTTAAAGATTATTTCTTATTGTTTTAACTTTTGTTAATTAATATTTCGGATTACTATTGGACATAACTAACATCAGGATTTAACATCCATTAATAAAATCAAATTATGAAGGGGTTCAACGTATATAATTCTGTCAGTTATAATTGTAGGTTTAACACTGTGTACAGTTCGTTAAAAATGTCTTGAGACTTCGTGTTTTATGCCACTGTTTATCGGTAAGAAACGTTGGGTATCAGGATCAGGACTTCTTTTTTTAACTGATTGTACGGTTTCATAAAAAAGTTCACCTAGAAGCATAAAATTCCCAAAGGCATAAAAAATTACTAATTAGTAAAGATTGGGATTTGTTATTAAAATTTTGTTACTATTTCGCTTTCGTTTTAACCTCACTTAAGCTAACCTAACCTAACCTAACCTAACCTTATATAGTCTGACCTAAGATCGAGGCCTTTTTCATCATTTTATTTTATTTTTTATTTATATATTTAGTCACTTATTTATTTATTTATTTTTTGTTTTTTTTGTTTTTTCCTTGCCAGCAAAATGGGTAAACCTCTTTATGGATTGTCCCAATATTTCGAAGAGAATAATGAAGACACCAGAATAAAATGATCCAACTTTATTTAAACTTATTCACAATGATAAAATCTAAGATAAATTTACTAAAATTTCCATCGTTTTATGAACATTTTAGCCAAAAATTTGCAATATTTGAAAGCATGAAAATGATTCCTTGAAACTATAACTACCGTTTTAAACTACTCAGAAAATTCTACGCCGGTTTCCATGTACATCATGTGACGGTAAAATATTATAGGAGCTATTGAAGAATAGGGACCCCAGCCTTCATGACCTAACCTAACCAATCGTCAAGGGCGTACAGTTAACCTAACGATTGGTTAGGTTAGGTCGTGATATTTTCGTTAGTTAGCCTTATAAGCCTAACTAAAGAAGGCTGGGGCCCCTATTCTTCAATAGCTCCAAATATTAATTGTACAACCTTATGAACCTTATGAACCTTATGTTGTTTCGTGTGTTGGTCTCTCTTCACACGGAGGTCAAGCTGGTGGCCCCGCCTCTAGGTCTGGCCTGGTGGAGGAGCGAGTTACTTTCTTGCGCTCTCCACCGTACATAGCCAGGCACGCCCGGCTCATCTGGTACTGTCCTGAGCCAGGCATCCAGTCTTTTCTTGAAGACTTCAACTTTGACCCCCGTTACGTTTCTGAGGTCCTTAGGAAGCTGGTTGAAAAGTCTTGGCCCCCTGACAACCAAGCTATTTTCCTTCAGGGTTGAGGAGGTACTGAAAACTGATTCATGTACATACCAATATTCGAGCATTAATACTTTAAGCCCTGAATTTTTGAAGGGTTAAGTTATGAATGCTTGTATTTGAAACGTTAGCAATTTGTACTTCAGTCCTTAAAGGGTTAATACTTTACCACACCCTACCTCGATTTGGGGGAAGTGGGTATTGTAATCATTCTGGGCTGTGTGTGTGTGTGTGTGTGTGTGTGTGCGTGTGTGTGATAGTGTGTGTGTGTGTGTGTGTGTGCATATATATATATATATATATATATATTATATATAATATATATATCTATATATATATATATATATACTGTACAGATTCATGCAAAAGTTTGGGCATCCCTACTAAATGCTTAAAAATGTATAAATTCTAATGCCTCCATATAAATATAAATAAAATGCTCGGACACACGTAATCTATATAAAGCCTATACACTGCCCTATATTATATATAAAAATAATAATAAGAAAAGATAATCTGAGATTACATGAAAATGGAAAAATGACATTTATTTTCCAAAACTAATACAAAAGTTTAAGCTTCTTCAAATCATTAACTCAAACTTCCTGTATGCACAAATGCATCCAAGAGTAGTAGTCAAAACCAGAATTTACTCGGACACACTTCTACACTTCTATGCAAAGTTTAGGCTTAGAAATATGAATTACTGTACATATAATCTAACAGGTACTTATATTTCAGTCATGAAAGCCCCGATTTTCTAATCCAATGTCAAACCAAATATGGGTTCTTCAAGAGAGAGTTTTAGGAAGACCTGAAAGTGGAGACTAGACGAGTACAATTCTTGAGAAGGTTACAAGAAAAATTTCAAGCTTCTCAACCTACTCCTCACTACGATCCGGAACCCTATAAAGAAATGGAAGCAGTTTCGTAATGTTGCGCCCCTAAGAAGATCAGGAACGCCGCTAAAAATCTCCACCAGACCTATGAGGCAGCTTGTCCGAGATGTCACCGGACAGTTGATGTCCTCTTTTTACTTACTGTGGTGACAAGAATCACCAGTCGTCCCTTGAAGCATCAGGTATCTCAGCGTACATATGGACGATTCAGAGAACACTTCGCAAAAAGTCCCTACACGGTATGGTTGCACGAAAGAAATTATTTCTACATTCACATCACAAAGCTGCAAGTTTTAAGTTTGCAAAGGAACACTTCGATGATTCTCAAGAGTCCTGGAGCAAGGTTCTTTAGTCTGATGAGACAAAAATCAAACTTCTCGGCTACAATCTAAAAAGAGGTTTTTTGGAGAAAGAAGGACAAAGCATTTCGTGAAAAGAGCACCATCCTGACAGTGAAGGATGGTAGCAGTTCAATCGTACTTTGGGTATTTGTGCCATCTGCAGGTACGGGAAATTTGGTTCGAATTGATGAAAACGTTCTTCCTTCGGAGAGGAAGTTGAGGATGAAGTGTCGTTGGATATTCCGAAGCATACATCCAAAACTGAGTGAAAGGATTGGAACAGAAGGAAAACAAAATTTTGGAATGAACTTCACGTTCCCTGCATGCTCAATATCATCGAGCATCTTTTGAAAGATGTAGAACTTGCGGTCAACGCAAGAAAAGAACTCCGAGGAATCTTGCCTAGCTGGCGACATTTTGTCAAGAAAAACGACCACAGTTTCCAAAGATGGCACGAGGATACAGGAAGCATCTGTTCGAAACAACCCCATTTAAAGGAAAATCTATGAGTTACCGATTTGAAGGATAAATAAACTTTTGTTTAGCATTCCTGAGAAATAAACATCATTATCCGTTTTTATGTACAGGGTGATTCAAAATAATGTAGACATATTTTGAAATTATTTATTTTGGATACTAATTGCATTTAATAAACCAAAACTTTACTATGTCCATAAATAAACATATAAAACAACATTTAATAGTCGCTTTATGTTAAATATTCAAAATATCCACCATTTACAGGCAAACATGCGTCACAACGTCCCAAAACAGATCGGCACACAGTGGTGTTCATATTAGTTGAGATTTCCTGAACAATTACTTCCTGTGAGTGTTGCACATTTTGAGAGTTAGTACCATGCACTTTATCCTTCAGGTACCCGACAGATATAAGTCCAGAGGTGTAAGATCAGGTGGCCTTGGAGGATATTCAGTAGCAGTTCCACGACGACCTATCCATAACCCAGGAAACCCTGTATCAAGAAAAACCGCATGTTTGCGTGTAAATAGTGGCATTTTGAACATTTTATGTAAAATGTGTATTAAGTGTTTTTACATGTTTATTTATGTACATAGTAAACTTTTTCTTTATTAAGTGCAATTAATAAAATAAATAATTTCAAAATGTGTCCACATTATTTTGAATCACTCTGTATTATCGATTTTCTTTTTCATTGTTTTTTTTATAAGCATGTGGCAAAACATTTAAACATATGCCTGAACATTTATATTCTGTAAATACATCACATTTCAAAGGTCTTCAATATATATATATATATATATATATATATATATATAAAACGTTTGGTTAGCTTCCGACCGAATAGTTCATTCTGACGAAGGTCAAGCTTTTCACTCCACCTTAGACCTACAGTTTAACGTGGAATCCGAACCACGCCCCATCAGCAGCCCAGCGTCTTAACCACTAGACCTCCTAGGGTACCCATTTATCTACCAACCCCTTTTCTTTATTGTGTGGAAGGATGAACAGCTGGGTTTTGCTGTGCGCCGGCTGCCGTCGGGTCTCGAACCCGGGGCTGATGGATTCGTAGTCAGCGACGCTAACCACTACACCACCGTGTGCCGGTAATACCTTATTACCCACGTCTCGATAAGGGAACAGGGGTTTTCTGTGTGGGTCTGAGTCTGGGGATGTGGCTGTTTCTAACCAAAGTAACTCCAAAACACACAGACCAATTTCAACCCGACTAGAAACATAGCTTGGGGTCTCACTCAAGGAAGAAACCATTTGATTTTGGCCAATCTTAATCAAAGTTCAAAATCACAACGACGGGTCAGACATTTTTAATTAAGATGGTGTCTTGATGTACTTCAATAAAAATCTCTCTGTTTGGGATTTCCTTATTTGAGTTCATGGAGGTAAAAAATATGTCCAAGAAAGAACAGCGGCAGTTCTCAAAGGTTTCATCAAAGATTTGAAAGATATGTCACAAGCAGAAACTCAAAACTGTTTTCGCGCAGTTAAAGACCTGTTCTAAATATAAATATAAAAAATATTGTGAATTTAGGGGAACTAAGTTTTCTTTTTGGATATAGTGTCCTCTTTTTATTGTTGGCCTTTCTGTCCTCTTTTTAATACTGGTCATACTGTCCTCTCTTTATTATTGCCCTTTCTGTCCTTTTTTTACTACTGGACATACTATCCTCTTTTTATTACACTACTGACATTTCTGTCCTCTTTTTACTGTTGGACATACTGTCCTCTTTTTACTGTTGGACATACTGTCCTCTTTTTGTTATTGGCCTTTCTGTCCTCTTTTTACTATTGGACATACTGTCCTTTTTTTGAGTATAGCTCTCAAGGTATGAAAATTATTACAGAATTGAACAATACTCTTACAGTTAATTAACAGAAGGATAAAGAGTTACTGTACTGTAAATTATAAATTAAAAATTATATTTGAAAATTCAAGTCACGTGATTGGCATGAAAGATACGTCGACGTAAAATAGAATTTAAAAAAAAAAGGTATTTCCAAATTATAACTCGCAAATCTATTTTCATTTTGAGTGCAGTTTTGTGTCGTTCTATCTGACGGTTATTATTAGTATATATATATATATATATATATATAATATATATATATAGTGTACCTGGCGTTTGTGCAAGAAAGGACATATTTAAATAAACAAATGTACGCTTGCAGCCAATTATACCTCGATAATATCTTCCTTCAAGTCATAAAAGTGCGAAATTTTCTTCAAAACTGAATAAGCCAAGAAAATTTCAAGACAAAAAATAAATTTTCCCCTTTTTGGAAATTTGTTGGGAAGATATTTCGTGAATCTGTTTTGAAAATGACAGTTTTATTGGGAATTTTATTTCTCTATTTTGACAAGATCGTGTTCATAAAACTCAAATTTCTCTCCTTTTTCTCTCTCTCTCTCTCTCTCTCTCTCTCTCTCTCTCTCTCTCTCTCAGGACTAGTGTGTGTGGGAATTACCTTACG
The DNA here is from genome assembly GCA_023014485.1 of Bathynomus jamesi. Classification (NCBI taxonomy): domain Eukaryota; kingdom Metazoa; phylum Arthropoda; class Malacostraca; order Isopoda; family Cirolanidae; genus Bathynomus; species Bathynomus jamesi. The sequence continues at coordinate 159,597 of JAJOZX010008706.1, forward strand.
TATAAGATCTGTGACACGTGGAACAGGTTACCTTCAGAAGTTGTGAACAGTTCTTCTGTGGATCTGTTCAAGAAAAGGTTAGACCGAATGTTGCACACTATTTGAGGGTGTAGAAAATGTTCCCTGGCACCCGTTGCCACTGGTACCTCCTTGGTATGGGCCGCAAGGCCTTTTGAGGTACTTCTTTTCCTTGTAACTCCTTGTAACTCTCTCTCTCTCTCTCTCTCTTTTAAAGTGAGAGAAAGAAACAAAGAGAGAATATCAGTCAGTATATATATATATATATATATATATATATATATATATATATTTTTTTTTTTTTTTTTTACTGGAATCATCTGAAAATTAAGATTCATTATTTAAACACTTATTTTTGTTAAGGGAAAAGTCAAAATTAGTCATTTCAATTATAAATCGGTTAACAAGCAAGTAAACTCACTTTTTTATATCCACTTCACAGGACCATTGAGATAAATAGATAAAGATAAGAGATCAAATTATATTATATTTATACATATATATATATATATATATATATATATTATATATATATATATATATTAATATATATATATATTTATATACTGTGTGTTAACCTTGTTAGGGTTCCGTGCGTCGGTCTTTCTTCACACGAAGGTCAAGCTGGTGGCCCACCTCTACTCTGGCTTGGTGGAGGAGCAAGTTGCACTCTTGCGCTCTCCACCGTACATAGCCAGGTACACCGGCTCATCTTGTACCGTCCTGAGTCAGGCATCTAGTCTTCTCTGAAGACCCCAACTTTGACCCCTGTAACTTTTCTGAGGTCCTTGGAAGCTGGTTGAAAATTCTTGGCCCCCTAACGACCAAGCTATTTTCCTTCAGAGTTGAGGAGGTCCCTTGTCGGGCCTCTAATTGGGAAACACTACACATTCTGCCTTTTCTATTTCCAACGTTGTTTGGATGGTAATTGGGTTTAGTTTGAGGTTTGGTACAGTCTTTCGATCATTTTCCATATGTAGATTATAGTTATAACCTCTCGTCGTCTTTCCAGGGAGTACAGATTTAGTTTACGTAGTCTTTCCCAGTAGCTGAGTTCTTTGCAGCCATCAATCTTGGCTGTGAAATGTCTCTGCGTTTCTTCTAGTTTATTAATTTCTCCTTTTATATGGGACGTCAAAACTGAGCAGTATTCAAGTTTTGGTATGATCAGTAGTTCTCAGCAGGGAATCATTACTGTCTTGTCCCTCCTTTTGAACGTTTTAGTACCTGTCCCGCGACGCTTTTTTGCTTTGTTTATTGCTATCTGATTTTGTGTCTCGAATTTGGCATCATCGGTCATTATTTCATTATTACCCCCAAGTCGACCGCTTTGGTGTTCTCTGAATTTCTTGGCTATCTGGAGCATATCAATAGCATATCAAGAGCTGAAATTTCTCGGTTAAATGTCATATTGTTGTCTTCTGACCATTTGTATATTTTGTTCGTGTCCCTCTGCAAGGCCTCCACTTCATTTGCATCACTGATTTTTCTGCTGATCTTTGTATCGTCCGCAAATGATGTTACTATACTGTTGCTGTTTACTCCACTGTCTATTATCTGTTAGCATGATAATGAAAGGAGTCGGGCCAGCACTGTACCTGGTAGTACTGAACTGCGTACTTCTGATTCTGATGACGGTACACCTTCAATTTGACCACCTGTAGTCGTTTTCTGAGGAAGTTGTAGATCCATTTTCCACTTGCCTGTTATTCCCATACGTTTCATTTTATGTGTTATCATACCATGATCGCATTTGTCGAAAGCTTTAGCAAAATCCGTGTATATGACATCATAGTTGCCTTCAAGTGCATCTAGGATATTGTTATAATGCTCTGTAAGTCGTGATAGGCATGATCTCCTGATCGGAATCCGTGCTGATTTTCGTTGAATCTTTCCAATGTCTCCAAGAAGTCATAGATTTTCTCTCTCTGACTATTCTATTAAATATTTTGGTGACGTGGGACGTCAGGGACACTGGTCTATAGTTCTTTGCTTGAGATCTATCCCCTCCTTTATATATAGGGACAATGTTTGCTCTTTTCAAGATGCTCGGTATTTCCCCACTGTTTAGAGATCTCCTCCATATCCACTATAAGGGTGTAGCTATTTAATTCTTACAGTGTTTAATTAATAGTGCGTTCCATTTGTCCGGACCTGCAGCTGAATGTGATTTCATTTGTCCTATAGCTCTCGCTACATCTTCTAGGGTAAAATCAAAGTCTGTTATACATTCTCCTTGCAATTTCTCTTCGAAGAATGCATCTATGTCAGGTATCGCTTTGTCATTTTTTGAGGTACTGAAGATCGATTCATATTGGGCTCTTAATGTTTCAGATATTTCTTTTAGATCGTCTGTTAGTTCATTATTTCCTTTCCTTATATATATACTTCCTTATTTCATATATATATATAATATATATATATATATATACACACACACACACACACCACTGGCGGTCAAAAATATTATCAACATTTTTAAAATGTTGATTATGTAATAATAATGATAATAATAATAATAATAATAACAATAATAATAATAATAGAACTCTTTTCATTCTTTTTATAAGTCAGAGGAAGTAAAATGATATGTCTGTCTAATTAAGGAGCTTTCTAATGTGGTGTTTTGTTTCATGAACACTTACGAGCAATTAACCAATATTGAAAGAAATTGTATTAATGGTGACATCATGTTTCCATTAAAATAATTGTTTATATTCACAGAAATATTGATATTATGGTTACAATATTTTTCTCTTATTTGTATTCATTCATTTGTATCCCATTTTCGTTCAAAAACGTAATTTGACTCGTGAAACTTGCACCTGAATATTGTTTGGTAACATTGTGCCCTTCTCTTACGGGCATCTCTATATAATAGCTCCATAAAGGAAATATCATACGAAAATAGTCTCAAGATTAGTTAATACCCTCTTGGTGAAGAACTACAGAGGAAAATGTGTGTGTGTGTGTGTGTGTGTATATATATATATATATATATATATATATATATATATTATATATATATACCTTATGTACCTTATGTTGTTTCGTGTGTTGGTCTCTCTTCACACGGAGGTCAAGCTGGTGGCCCCGCCTCTAGGCCTGGCCTGGTGGAGAGCGAGTTACTTTCTTGCGCTCTCCACCGTACATAGCCAGGCACGCCCGGCTCATCTGGTACTGTCCTGAGCCAGGCATCCAGTCTTTTCTTGAAGACTTCAACTTTGACCCCCGTTACGTTTCTGAGGTCCTTAGGAAGCTGGTTGAAAAGTCTTGGCCCCCTGACAACCAAGCTATTTCCTTCAGGGTTGAGGAGGTCCCTTGTCGTGCTTTAATTTGGGAACACTACACATTCTGCCTTTCCTATTTTCCAGTGTTGTTTGAATGGTAATTGGGTTTAGTTTTAGGTTTGGTACCAGTTTTTCGATCATTTTCCATATGTAGATTATGATGTACCTCTCCTTCTTCTTTCCAGTGAGTACAGATTTAGTTTACGTAGTCTTTCCAGTAGTTGAGTTCTTTGCAGCCATCAATCTTGGCTGTGAAATGCCTTTGCGTTTCTTCTAGTTTATTAGTTTCTTCCTTTTTATATGGGGACGTCAAAACTTAGCAGTATTCAAGTTTTGGTATAATCAGTGTTTTTAGCAGGGGAATCATTACTGTCCTGTCCCTTCTCTTGAACGTTCTTAGAACCTGTCCGGCGACTCTTTTTGCTTTATTTATCGCTATCTGATTTTGTGTTTCGAATTTCGTATCATCTGTCATTATTATCCGAGATCAATCGCTTTCATGCTTCTCTGAATTTCCTGTCTATCTGGAAGCATAATATGCAGTCTGTTTAAGTTCTTCTTTTCTACCATATCTCAAGAGCTGAAATTTCTCGGCGTTGAATGACATGTTGTTGTCTTTTGACCATTTGTATATTTTGTTCGTGTCCCTCTGCAAGGCCTCCACGTCATGTACATCGCTGATTTTTCTGCTGATCTTTGTATCGTCTGCAAAGGATGTTACTATACTATTGTTGTTTACTCCGCTGTCTATGTCTGTTAGCATGATATATTATATAGATATATATATATATATATATATATATATATATATATATATATATATATATATATTATATTATATATAATATATACATAATGGAAACTCACACGTTTTGCATCATTCATTCATTTCACGTGTTTAATTGTGAAATCATCCTATATATATATATATATATATATATATATATTATATATATATACACCGGGTGGCCCATAATTCAGGAACCATAGGAATAATTGTAATTTTTTTTCTAATATTCTTGTACTTTCTAATAATGTTTTTTTTTTCTTTATTTTCGTTTTGATGAAAAAAATCGAGTGGAGTGATATTTGGTGACCTGGGTAGTCATTCGATAGGACCTCTTCGGCCAATACATCTGTTGGGGAACGTTTTATCAAAGTATTTGCGAACTTGCATGGCAAAATGAGCGATGCACCGTCCTGATGGAAAAAAACATGCCACGTCGTTTGTTTATCAGTACGTCAGCCACGTAATTCATCAAAAAGAAAATAAAGAATACAAGAATTTTATAAAAAAAATACAATATATAAATATATTATATATATATCGTAAAGAACGACGTTTGTATAGGAGAACACTCCGCGCAAGATGAGAGGGAGAACGAACAAATGAAAAAAAATGAGGTAACCACCCGGGAATCGAACCCGGGATCTTCCGATTGCCGGTCGGATATGGTAACCACTACACCATGGTCCTCACTCGATCAGAAGTCGTAATTCTCCTACATACGCGCAGAAAATAATGCCCGAGGGGGTCACCTCCCGCATGCCGCACATATATACATTTCAACTGCAAAGAACACGCAGTATAATTAACGTTAATTATACTGCGTGTTCTTTGCAGTTGAAATGTGTATATATAGGTACGGCATGCGGAGGTGCCCCCCTCGGGGCATTATTTTCTGCGCGTATGTAGGAGAATTACGACTTCTGATCGAGTGAGGACCATGGTGTAGTGGTTTCATATCTGACCGGCAATTGGAAGATCCCGGGTTCGATTCCCGGATGGTTACCTCAGTTTTTCATTTGTCGTTCTCCCTCCTCATCTTGCGCGGAATGTTCTCCTATACAAGCGTCGTTCTTTACGTTAATTATACTGCGTGTTCTTTGCAGTTGAAATGTATATATATATATATCTATATATATATATATATAATATATATGGGAATGAATTCAGAATGGTCCCCTGAGGGACCATTCTGAGTTCATTCCCATCTTGAAACGGACATGTTATGTGTCCTGAAAAGTGGACGCTCAATTCTGCCAGTTGAGGTTTAAGTTTTGGTTTTTGGCTAAAAATATAATAGTTACCCCTTTTTCTTTGTATTCAATCTGACGTGAAGGCAGCGAGTCTTTTGCTTATATTGAGGTTCTAAATGTAGCAGGACTAAGCTTCTTAAACCCAAGATCCATGTCCCAAAGCTGGATAGATAGCTGGTGAGGGAAGCTATATTTATGGGACCTCTTTGCGAGTGACCCGTTGCCCACGTCGGGCTAGCATCATGAAAAAGAAAAACTATGGTATTTTTCATTTACCATTACTTATTCCGACTATAGTGGTTTTAATTATCCCAGAAGAGTTCCTTGTTCCATGCACGGTCTGTGTGTATCATATATATGTATATGACCCAAAAAATATATATATATATATGACCCAAATAGATCAACTAAAAACAACCATTTATCTTCTTTAGAAGTTAATTTCGGTCAAAGAAAACTCATTGATTTAAATCAAGACAAAGAAAAGACGATCAGAGAAATCAAATTATGCTAATAAGAAGGGCAACTCCTTGATTTTTACACTCCTGAAAAATGGGAAGGTAATGAAAGAGTGCCATCTAGCGGTTAGTCAGCAAACTTTTATTATGATTATTATTATTATTATTATTTAAATAACGTTTTTCGGGCCCTGCAATCGAAGTTGAAAAAGGTTTTATTAATAAATTAATTAGTTTACAAATGTTATTTGAAAAAAAAAAAATATTTATCGTTTTTTACAACTCTACTTCAACAAAATTGAAAATGATGCTATATTCAATATATACAGTACATAGCAGCAACTTGAAAACACTGTCGGCCATTTTAGAAAATTGAAATTGTCAGCTGGTCTTCAATTTGTACATTTATATATATTCCTCGTTCAACGTCGTTGATGTTTCGTGCGTTGGTCTCCCTTCGAAAAAAAAAAAATATATATACACCTTTAACTTTGGTTAACCTTGGTTAGCTTCTGCCCGAATTGTTCATTCTGACGAAGGTCAAGCTTTTCACTCCACCTTAGACCTACAATTTAACGTGGAATCCGAACCACGACCCATCAGCAGCCCAGCGTCTTAACCACTAGGCCACCTCGGGTACCCATTTATCTACCAACCATTTTCTTTATTGTGTGGAAGGATAAACAGCTGGGTTTTTGCTGCGCGCCGGCTGCCGTCGGGTCTCGAACCCGGGGCCGATTGATTCGTAGTCAGCGAATATATATATATATATATATATATATATATATATATATAATATATATATATATTGTCAGCGAGGCGCTACTAGAGACAATATATATATTGTAGAAACCAATCGACCAGGAAAGTAGTGAGGGGGAGAGGGGGGGATCTTAGGCAGGAGACAGCGAGTGCTGGAACTCTCGCTTCTTCTATTACTGTGCTCCTTAGCTGACCTTTCTCAGTACTTCATCTACCCTGTGAGCAGTCCAGCATGCTCTCAAACGCACACAATACTTTCTAAATTTAGAACTTATAACTTCTTTTTGAGTGTCCATTCTAGGAGAAGTTTATTCTTCCTATGGGTATCGAAGCTTCTTGAGAGATAATATAAAAACTTCTTTTAATGATATATAACTTCTTTAGATGAAAGAAATTATCTTTAAAACTTCTTTTGCGACTGATTTGAGACAATAGAAGACAATATTTCGATGTAAAGAAGGTTGTAGGATGTCTTCGTTTTCTATGCACAGAGGTCCTGTCCATCACTGTGTGCAGTACGCTTTTCATGTGTTGGGTGACTCAATTCATACAGCCATACTTCACCGAATGAAATCAAAGGCTTTTCGTCTCATCAATTTCCCGCCGTTTACTATCTGTCTTCAATCTCTCTCACTCTCTCTCTCTCTCTCTCTCTCTCTCTCTCTCTCTTTGTCCCAATGTTGCCTCATTCTCCCCTTACTATCGCTCTTATAACTGACAATGCTCTTTTGAACTCTCTAAGACACATTCCCATTCCTTTTCTGTCCAACTCTCTAATGCAGAGGTCGGGGAACAGGGGTAAATTACCCCAAATGGGGTAAATTTAAAAATTTTGGAGGTAATGCTTGCGGTATGAGAGACACTTCCATTTTTTTTAATTTGAATTTTTTGTATACTATATGCAACAGTTTTAAGAGCAATTGGCTTTTTTTTGTTTACTTTGAAGTCTGGGGGTAATTTCACTTTACTCAAATAGATTTTTGGGTAATACCCAAAACATTTCCCCGACCCCTGCTCTAATGCGAAGGTTAATCGGTATTCTCGATCTTTTATTCATTCAACCAGTCAATTCTGGAACAACCTTCTTCAATCCATCTTTTCCCCTGTCTATGACCTCCAATTTTTCAAACGCATAGTATCCAGGCATCCCGAAAACTCTGGACCTCGATTTCAGTTCTCTCTTTCTCCTTCTATGGGGAAGTCATTTTTGTAGGCGTTTCCCCTTGGGCCCTCCTTTCTGCATATATATATATATATATATATATATATATATATATATGTTTTCTGCGTCAATAGAAAAATAGCTAATATTTCAGTCAGCAACATAATTAAAATGAATAAAAATTTAATTTGAACTATCAATTTCAAGACGTGGACCTTAAAAAAAACAGACCAAAATGCTTGAAAATTTAGTTCTAATTGGCCTAAGTAACGATATAATATATAATATATATATATATATAAGGGGCGGTACGAAAGTAATGCCTCTTATTGTATTTACGAACTGAAAAATAAGAGGCATTTCTTTCTTACCGACCCTCGTATTCATTCTATATATATATATTTTAGTCTCATAAAATTTAGTCTCAAATAATATATAAAAGACTAAATATTTGATCTGTATTTAAGTGTTGTTTATTTTTTTTATAAACCTTATACTCCTGTAATCAATGTTTATAAAGAAAAACCAAATTTAAATACGAATAAAATTTCCGTTTATATATATATATATATATATATATATATATATATATATATATGTATATTAAGGATGTCACGGATACCCGAACGGGTACCCGAACGGGTACCCGAACCGATCGGGTAATGTACTACTCGATGATACCCGAAACCGATCGGGTAATATACTATTCGATGATACCAGACCCAATCGGGTAATTGCTAAAAAATCGGGTACGGGTAGTAAAAACCAAATTCTAATTTAATTTTAATTTTATTGTTTTGCAGGTTTTCTTGATATATTTTTTGTATAATATTTTTTAACAAAACATTCAAAATGGCAAATCGTAGTATGGTTTGGGATTATTTTGTCATTGATAAATTAGATAATAGTAAAGCCAAGTGCTTGAACTGCACACAGTTAATAAGTCGCGGTATTGAACCAACAAATTTTGGAACGTCTTCAATACCAGATCGGGTACCCGTACCCGGTAAAAGCGCTACCCGTTGCATCCCTAATATATATCTATATATATAATGGAATGAATCTCAGACTTCAACACTTAAACACGTGAAATGAATGAATAATGCAAACACAAGGAAAAAGAAAAAATTATTCCAAGGCCTTTCATGTATTGAACAATACATCTCGTCACGAATGACGACTCTGACGAGGTGTATTGCTGAATACACGAAGGTTCTTGGAATAATTTTTTTCTCTTTCCTTGTGGAATTGCATTATATATATATATAATAATATATATATATATATATATATCAGTTTCGATATCGATTCCAGCTTTTTCGCTTTCAATTTATAATTTTTATCGACATCGACATCGACATCAATATTTAATAATCTTTGAGTTATATATTTCTTATGACCTTCTATAATTGATATGATATCGTATCATACTGTAAGGCGCAGTTGTTTCTTATTGTTCGTCAGTAAGACTGATCTTTCGCCTTCGAAAGCTTCAGATGAATTGATATACTTAACAATTAAGCCACATGATTAAAGTCACACGGTTGACTGATATTATTTTTTACTTTTCCGCTAATCCACTTCTCATCTTGGTATGACTTTTTCTCTTTACCTTTTTGATATCTATCTATCTATCTGTTATGAAGAGGGAGATGAATATGTTAAAAAGATAGAGCCATAAAGAAAAAGCTGATAAGTTGCTTTTCTATATCTATATAATATATATAGAGTGAACCAAAAGTAGGTGGACAGTAAATGATAACGTTTATTTTGAGAATACATATTTAATTTTTTTGTATACTATAATACAAAATAAAATTTAAATAAATTTAGTTATAATATTTAATATAATATAACACAAACACCAATGTTATAATGAACACCATAGTTATAATATAATATAACACAAACCGTATTCAACTACTGTCCATACTTTTGGTTCACCGTGTATATATAGATATATATATATATATTATATATATATATATATATATATAGATATATATATAATATATCTTCAGAGATAATCATACGGATGAGGCGAAGTGTATCCATAAGTCAAAAACATTTCTATCACGTCTCAATATCTGAATGTAATTTTGTTTGTTTGTTTGTTAGACAAGCTATGTCTCGTGTTAGTAAATTTGAATTAAAAAAAAATAGCTTAAAACTTCAATAATTGTGTCTATACATTTTAACAACCAATATATAGTTAAATATTTTAATAACCACTCTAAAAGGTTGTTATAATTTAACCCCGCACGATGGTTGTTTTAATCATGCTTATTTTTGTAAAGTAAAAAACTTAAATGATTAAATCAACCATTTTGGTTTGATTGTAAACTTATTTAGTTGTTTCAACCAAATATGGTTTTCTGCATACAACTATAACTATAATCTTTAGAACAGTTGTAATCCCTTTGATTGTAATGTTAATAATTTATTCTTTTGTCCATATACTGTATATATGTATGTATATAGATAGATAGATAAATAGATAGATAAATAGATAGAGAGAGAGAGAGGAGAAATGAATATTGCACATTTTTATGGGATTTGTCTCCTGCCACTAAACATTATCATTATCGTAATGGACAGTTACGAGTATTTTCATTCAAACTGATAAGACCCCATTCGTACCCACATACAGATTCTCTAAAACTTCCACAAAGCACCAAATAGTTTGAAATTACCTTTCGCGATCTTTCCCACATAAAACAAAACTTGATCAAAATTATCAGTAATAAGAGAAATATTCATTCCGTGTTCTACAGGGTGAGCGAAAAGTCCCTGTGCACCTGCAAGAAGTGTAGTGAACCGGTACCTGCACTGTGTTGGAAGTGGACATGTGCACAGGGACTTTTCGCTCGCCCTGTACATGTAGTAAATTTATAATGAAAACTACGTGATAATGAAGTACCACTAGTACAGCGACGTTTTGCATCCAGTTTGCTGAGCCTTCGTCGGGTAAGTCTTCTTGCCTTGTAGAAGCTCCATTGACTGAATGCGAACTGTCTCTGTACTCCTAGTATTTTTTTACCCTCTAGGGTAGAGGTTCCCAACCTTTTTTGGTAGACATCTTTGTCACCATGCTTCTCTAAGTACGTACCATCATGAAAGAGGGCGTGGTACCACCTAACCAAAACCGTAAAGAGGGGACGGTGGTGTTCAATCTTGAATTATCAGTCTTATCTTTAGATATTTTGTTCTAATGATGTTCATCGACATTTGAACTGAATCAAATCTTAAATTTGGCCTTACACTTTAGCATTAAATATTCTGAAATTTACCTGGACAGCAAATTGGAAAACATGCGAACGGAAAAAGTTGTGGGTTATTCATCTACAACTAATAATACTTTTGGAAACATTATTATGAAAGTAATTATCAACTAACAAGCAGCGTATTGATAACCCTTTTGCGTACAACCAAAAAGAGCTCCGTGTACCATTGGTGGTACACTTACCACAGGTTGGAAATCGTTGCTTTAAGATTCTCCGGTATCATAAATACTTATGTTATAAGTTTGCCTTTTGTTGAAGACATTTGAAAACATTGCTTAGACTGGGGCATTTCGCTCGTTAAAAACACACGTTTTGTTTATTGAATTTCGATAACCGATAACGAACAGAATATCAAAATTGACCATGAAAAAAATTTAGGGCTGATTACGCATGGAAAGGGAACCAACCATGTGTTGATAGGGTTAGAAATGAAACGACTGCATAAGAGAGAGAGAGAGAGAAAGAGAGAGAGAGAGAGAGAGAGAGAGAGAGAGGAGAGAGAGAGAGAGAGAGATGATATTCGGCTTTTAACTCATGACATTTATGCATAATTGACACCTAAAAATAGGCTTTTTCGAATATAAAACCGTAAAAAAACGTTCTCCTTTTAACTTTCTTATCTTCGCGTGACCAAACAGAACTGTAATGAAATATAGAACTGATAACCCTAAAAATTGAGCTAAAACGACTTAACATTTTGTTTGAGTACAATATCTTTACTTGCATTTTGGTTAAGCGAATATTTGAGGTATATACTACATACAGACCTCTTTTTTTCCCAATCGTTACCAATATTGTCTTCTTAAATTGGCCATAACAGTTTTTCTGTCTTATTCCCCAATTTTGTCCCGATATTGGTGGTAAAATGATACGCTTTCGACGCTTTTACTGCAACATTCCCATTTATTTTGCATTACAACACCTTACGTCTGGCATTTTCTTTATTCTTTTTTCTTGTTGAGTTTTCGAACATATATACTGTGTGTGTGTGTGTGTGTGTATGTATATATATATATATATATATCTATATATATATATATATATATATATATATTATATATATTATAACATACAGGGATGGCCAAAAGTCGCGTATAGAATATAATGAGTATAGAAGTATAGAATGGTTGATAAAAGTGAGTTTTGACTTTTGAAACACTATTTAAATGGAAAACAAGAAAAAACAACTACAAATGAAATTGAAATTAAATAAAAATACATCGTGCTGCTTATCGTTCAATTGGTCCGTATGGATACGGTCGTGATCAACGTATAATTGCATTTGAACACTAACGAGCACTAACGTCCGCATATTTTTACGGTCTCCCACATCTAAAACAGATCGGTTGTGAATGTTTTTTCCTCCAGTTTACGTAAATATGCTTCAGTCGGAGCTACTTTATTAAAAAGCATTAAATATCAGTATATAACATTATTTGGATCACCTGAAGATCAGGGCCCCCATGTATTCTTGTTTTTTGCTTTACAGTACCAAATATAATAATAAATTAAATTGAATGCCCGGTTAGGTCAACTGTACACCCTTGACGATTGGTTAGGTTAAGTCGTGATATTGTCTTTAGTTTTAACGAAGATATCATTTGGTAATTGAGGCTTGGGGGCCCTGATCTTCAGGTGATCCCATTATTTTATTTTCCACAAATTCTGTTTATACGTGACATTTTTTCTATGTAAAAATAAAAATGAATCTCAAAGACTTTTGCCTGAAAAGCTGTCATGCTTCCCAACGGCATA
>JAJOZX010008707.1:0-5000 GCA_023014485.1 Bathynomus jamesi
TGTGTGTGTGTGTGTGTGTGTGCACCCATTATGAGTCTCCCATTTAAAGGTGTTTGTGGGGCAAGTGAAGATTATGAGTTTTTCAATACTTCACAGTACTATGGGGGACACCGCTCGGCAGAGGAATCTCTTTAAATGGGGTGTGTAAGGACGGAGAGTATCTCCTAACCCAAGATGCTGCCTCCCTATATCCCACAACACTTGTAAAACTATGTTTTCTTAAATTTGTTCTACATCTTCGCTTAAATAATTTCATACAATGACCTCTAGCCTGATTATTGTGATCTTTAATGAAAAGAGAATCAAAATCTATCTTATCCAACCCTTAATTTTACTACCTTAAACTATACCCGATCTATCAACATATGCTTCTAATCGATTTTTAAACATGTTTATAGACGTGCTACTAATTACTTCTACCGGCAAACTATTCCAGCTATTTACTATTCTATGCGTAAAAAAGTTTTTGGCACCTGCTCTCTCGAACCTTCTACTTGTCAACTTACACCCGTTATTTCTAGTCCTATTATATTGAGATATTTCGAAAAAGCTATCACTCTCTACGTTATCGAACCCATTCATAATTTTGAAAACCTGGATTAGATCACCCCTTAGTCTCCTAGTCTCGAGTGTAGTCAATTTTAACTCCTTAAGCCTATCCTCGTACGACTTTGACCTAAGCGACGGAATCATCTTAGTTGCTCGTCTTTGAACTCTTTCGATTTTGTCTATATCTTTGCGCATATGCGGATTCCAAAATTGGATCGCGTACTCCAAATGGGGTCTAACTAATAATTTATAAAGAACTATAATATCGCGCAATTTGTACTACAAATTCCGAGCTATAAAACCTAACACTTTGTTCACTTTATTGACCGCTGCTGTACTTTGTTTCGCTACTTTTAAATCACCAGTGACTATAACTCCTAAATCTTTTTCCTGCTCTACGCTTATCAACTCTTTCCCTGACATACTATACGCAAAATTACTGTTGCGCGAACCTATATGTAAAATTTTGCACTTATCGACGTTAAATCTCATTTGCCATGTGACTGAACAATCAACGATTTTATTCAGATCATTATGGATTTTACCTCTGTCTTCGTCATTAATCGCCCTACCAGCCAGCTTCGTGTCATCCGCAAACTTTGAAACTGTACTGACTAGGCCGACATCTAAATCGTTAATGTATATATATAAGAAAAAGCAAGGGGCCCAATACAGAACCCTGAGGAACGCCACTCGCTACATTAGCCCAACACGACTCCGCTCCATCAACGACCACCCTCTGTTTCCTACCTCGCAACCACTCTTCTATCCAATTTATTACTACACCCCTGATTCCATGAGCCTTAGTTTTCTCAATGAGTCTTTTGTGCAGTACGGTGTCAAACGCTTTTTGAAAATCTAAATACACTACATCAACCGCCCGATGACTATCGTAAACGTCAACCACGCTTTGAAAAAATTCTAAAAGATTAGTTAAGCAAGATTTGTTTCTCCTTAAACCGTGCTGCGTATTTCTAACTAAGTTATGCAATTGTAAGTGTTCGACTATACGATCCCTAGTTATTGATTCCAGTAGCTTACCTACAACAAACGTTAAACTGATTGGCCTATAATTTCGCGCCGCACCTTTATCGCCTTTCTTAAAAATAGGTGTTACGTTTGCTAACTTGAAATTATCTGGTACGCACCCCTCAGAAATTGACGCCTTAAAAATCTTTGTTAGCGGCACAACAATGCTATCTTTTAATTCTTTTATTTGTATGGAATATATGGAATCCGGCCCCGGTGATTTACGCGTTTTCATTTTATCAATATATATATATATATATATATATATATATATATATATATATATATACAGGGTGTCCCATAAGTCCGGCATCATAGGAGAAATTAATATTTTCTATTTCTACAAACCATAATTCATATTTTTCTTATGCTCAGGATGCCAATTTCCCGTCTACCATTCTGTTCAGTGACGAGGCTGTTTTTTATGGAAATGGTGAGGTAAATCGACAGAACACCCGCTACTGGTATCAAAACAACCCTCACTGGTATACCTCTTCAAAGGAACAAGGTGCATCTCGGGTGATGGTATGGTGTGGCATTTGGAAAGATCGCATCATAGGCCCCCTCTTTTTCGATGAACATGTCACTGGAGGCGCCTACCTACGTATGCTCAAGGAAGAAGCATTTCCCAGTGTCTTGAACGAAGAAGGAAATTTCCCAACATGGTTTCAGCACAGCAAGACGGCGCTCCTGCACATTACAACACCCAAGTAAGGGAATACCTGTACCAACAATTCCCTGGTCATTGGATAGGACGTCGAGGGCCTGTGGAATGGCTAGCTAGAAGCCCGGATCTCACGCCACTAGATTTTTATATCTGGGGCCACTTGAAAGCGCTGGTATACGCAGAGAAAGTTAGGAGTGTTGAACATTTGCGGCAGCGCATTATTGGGGCATGTAACACCATTACTCCTGACATCATTCACCATGTGCTTGCTGACTCGGTATCACGTCTGAATTTGTGTATTGAAAACAATGGTGGACATATTGAACACGTTCTGTAAATAAAAGCTTTTGTTTTGCCTTTTTTTATTATTTTTCCTATGATGCCGGACTTATGGGACATCCTGTGTATATATACACACACCATAATATGGGGTGACATTGGCATTTTTTTTTTAAACTGGTTTAATGCATTTTGTGCAAAAAGAAAGGTTTCAAGGAAAAAGGGACTCTTATCACTTTTAATCTGTGGAATTTTGCCTATCTTTTTGTTTGAACACCTTTTTCTCTATCTTCCTTAACGTATGAGTTATGGTGTGATAATTGTCAGCAGATAGGCAAAATTCCAAAGGTTAAAAATTATAGTAATTTTTTCCATGAAACCGTTTCTTTTTGCACAAAATGCATAAAATCATTTTTTTTTTAGTAAACGCCAATGTCACCCATTGAGCCAAAGTCACCCCATATATATTTATATATATATATATTAGGGTTGTCCTTATTTTCGAATGTCTGAATTATCATGCTCCCAACCTCTTATATGGTGGCAATTATCACAAAAATAATCCTCATAAAATATTTCTTGAGAATATCAATTTTTACATGTAGCTCAAACGAACAGAAGTTTGCGCGCCAATTTGCCATTGCTCCATATGCATGACGGTTAAATATGAGAAGTGTTAACCCTCTTCAGATCGAGTTGTTTTTTTACACAACTAATTAAAACTAGGTTTGTAAATAGTTCCTGAAATTAGATCAATAACATAACATGAAATTCAATAAAAAAAATGTTTAGCATCTTTGTAATTTAGCATTAATATGCACAACTCTACTATTTTCAGTAGGCGATAGATGGCATCCTATTACTCGTGGTATGTATGCGCTGCCTGACATACAGCGCAATGCTGCTGTTGCTGCTACGTGGATACGAGTGTTGTGTAGCTGCTGCCACTTTACAAGCGTATCTGCTCACTGCTTATCTGAGATTATAGGGTTAAGTGTTCATCGTCCTTTGAACTTTGTTTTGCAATTTGATTAATATTTTAGGAATAGTGAATCGAAGTAACTTCTGTATTTATTTAGCAAATTGTACTGTAAAGATGGCAAAACACACGAGATCAAGCAATGCTGCGCTTTACCTTGTGGACAAAACGTCGGAGAAGCTGACAGGGTAAAAGCTCTCATCCATCGGAGAGGTCCTTCCAGTCTTCCTCCACAATCATCTTTCGCTTCATAAACCAATTCGTGAAGCAACCACTGATGTGATGAATGAAATTTTGGAGCTTTGGGCCCGGGCTCGAGTCCCCGTAAAACGGAAAGATCACATTGTTGGAAAAATAATGAAGTTAAACAAAGAATAGCAGCTGCTTCGAAAAAACAAGAACCGGCGTTCAGAAACTCAAATCAGGAAGGAAGAAGAGTTCAAATGGCAGATGGAGAACCTTTTCGACATCGTTCATGAAAAATGCAAAAAGCTTTTTTTCTACGTGAAGGTTAAAATATGATAATAAAAACCCACTCTAATAGACAGAGTTTATTTCCACAACAGTTTCGATGCCCACTGGCATCCTCTTCGGGTGGATAAAGAAAAACGAATGAACCAAAAACAAGAAGGAAAACAATCCAGGGACCATTAAGAAATTCGCACCTAGGTTAGATCCCATTCTCCCGACACTGGAAGGGCATTTTTATTAAAGGGACCCGCTTATAAATACATTCGCACAAATTTAAAACTATCTTCTTCTATACATACAGATTCTATTATTTTTTTTTATATAATTATTACATTTATTATTAAATTTATTACATTTAATATTGCATTATTATTTATTACAGAAATTATAAATTTATTATTACATTATTACATTGTTGTTTATTATACAGAAATTATACACCGAAAAACGAATGAAAAATGCGAGAAGGAAACAATCCAGAGACCGTTAAGAAATTCGCACCGAGGCTAGATCCCGTTCCCCCGACCCCAGAAGGGCATTTTTATTAAAGGGTCCCGCTAATAAGTACATTCGCACAAATTAAAACTATCTTGTTCTATACATACAAATTCTATTATTTTGACATAATTACTGCATTTATTATTGCATTTACATTTTTTTAACATTTATTATTATTACCTTTACACTAATTATTACATTTATTGCATTTATATTTATTTCCACATTTATTACTTCCATTATTACATTTACATTTACGTTTATTATTCCATTTACATTTTACGAAAAAAAAAAAAATGCCAGTGGGCATCGAAACTGTTGTGGAAATAAACTCTCTCTATTAGAGTGGGTTTTTATTATCATATCGCTCGTGAAAATGCTATTCAAATGATAAAAAACGAAGAGGATCGCCAATTCCTGCTAGCCCAACGGGAGCCAGGCAGACGTGGGACGATGGGTTCTGTGGATACCATACTGTCAAAAACGGAGCAAAAAGTTGCAACCAGAAAAGCAGCTCAAGATATGCAG